>OY982583.1:3538268-3572904 GCA_963859945.1 Euplagia quadripunctaria
AAACCCTTTAAAATTTAGACCCGGTGACCCGTTTTCTTTCAAATTGTTTCATAATCAAATTCACTTTAATTGATTAACGGAAACAAAGTAGCTTTCCAAAACTTAGGTAACCGAATAACAGAAAAATAAAGTACTATCGGCCCACGTCGCCGTCACTTTGCACTACGCAGTACAAAGTGATGGCACATCTATACTGGGTGTGACGCTCCCGAAAATGAAGACAGACTTTGATGATGATTAAGAAAAAAATCTATACCGATGAAAATAAATTATCTCTTTACAACGATTTATTAGCATTATTCACGATCCATTTTGTTAGTGGCACACAGCTAAATGGTACGATAATTTCATAAAAAATAGATCCCTTTACTAAAAAAAAAATAGGCAGTCATCAACGACGAACTTAAAACGTAACATTAGCAGATTGGTGACATTAATTAATAAGGAGCTGACAGAACTCAGTGTTTAGATTACCGCCCTCTAGTAGGTCTATATATGTATTATTAGCGGGACGGTCACGAGTTCAGTGCTTTTTCCCCATAGCAAAAGTGCACAACACGTTTGTGCACTTTCCTAAAGAAGTTTTCATTTCAAAATCTCGCAGTGATACACAAAATCAAAGAGCGCCGAAGGCGGCGCGTCTTTGACTCAAACGTCATCTGTTTTTGTGTTTCACGGCAGATTTTTTTTAGGACATACAGTGAACGCAAAATTGAAGTCAAATCTGCTTAAGTACCGAGGAATTACGTAACAAAGAAATCACTAACTGGATAGGTATTTAGGCAACTACGGAACGCGAGGCAGTTTCTACGACGACCGTTTTACACAACCGATGCGACAAGACTGTGTCCGGACAGTGTCGCGCACCAACTCGTAGACTCTGTCAAGCGCCAGCAGATGGCGCTTGCGTCTCGTGTTGACAACAAAGTGCTAGCTAGCTACTAGTTATTGATGATTCCGAAATATTATACTGAAGTAACAAACACGCGGTAATCTTATGAACTAAGTTATGTTAGAACTTTCTACTGCGTGAATTTATTCTACAAGTAGACCTGTACCCTTACATGGCGATGGCGTTCCGTCACAAAGCGTGCAGGGAACTTTACTATGCTTAAGTGTATGGTTTAAAATCTATAGCATGATTAAAAGTCAAAACACTTGCCTAAATATTCTTTCTTTTTCTTCTTTCTTTTCTTTCTACCTTCTTTTCATTCTAACTTTCAGTAGAAAACTTTTAGTACTGAATTATATATTAGCTCAATATTTTCCTACATACTTTAGAGACTCATGCATGTCTGGCATCAGACTATGAAATGTTGAAAATGAAATTGTTTGTCCAGAGATGCTCATCCCTGGAGCGGCCGACTGTACCGAGCAAGTCCGGCAACGCCAACACCTGCCAGCAAGAGTTCAAAGCGATTAAACCTTCATCGTTGCCGCCACATCTTACTAAAGGTAAAGTGTAGGTGATTGATATCTTAGGTTGTTAGGTGATGATTAGGTGAACTCTCTTCTTTTTTTATTTTGTGTTTTCTTCGTCTGCCAACTCGCATGGACTACGCTGGACTATCGCTTTACCTTTTCCAGAAATAAGAGGAAGAAATTGTCGAGATGGTTTGTTTCTATACAGGGCTAATGTTAACATTTTGTACCCGATTTCTGTACCCAAGAAGTCTTTTTGGCCAAAGGCCATACGTGAAACAAAAAAGACTTCTTGACGCATATATTTTTGACTTCATAAGAACAGAGTGGACTTTTCATCTTGAAAAAGAAACGTGCTTTTCCCCCTTGTATTTGAATTTAGTGACAAAATCTACATTAAGGCAAGCGAAGCTGTGGTCAAAAGCTAGTTTATTCATAATTTATGAAGTAAATTGTCAATTTTATTGTTACACAGAAATGCCACAAGCCCTATACGTGAATATGTCGGAGCTGGCAACACTGGCCGCTTCACGTGCTCAACAACACAATGCCGAACATCCACAACAAGAAAAGGTAAGTCTAACGATCATAACAATAATAATGACTTGAGATTGAGACACATCTCACACACGGCCGTCTGATCCCAAACTAGAGGCTGTACTATGGTAACCAGACTGCTGATAAACATAATTGTATATTTATAATACAAACATATTATAGACAAATTACACCCAGCCACAGAACAAATGATCGTGCTCATCATACAATTATTTGTCCTGGGTGGGAATTGAACCCACGACCTCTGGCTCAGCAGTCAGGATCACTAACCACTAGACCAACAGGCCAGTAAAAGCTAACTAAAAAAGATAGCTAGAGCCACCTAGCGATGAAATGGATTTATTTACCTACTAATAAATGCGCAACCAATAGAATGCGATAATTAGTATGTAATCAGCAGGAGTGTTCGTTATATTAGTTAACCGATAAAATAACTTATTACTTATAAATAATCAAACGAACTATTATTTATTACAGCCGGTAAGCAAGATTTATATTGCGCGAAAATATTTATTATTACATACGACCAGAGCTAAGTGCGTGCAACATCTCGCCATTCAAGGTCAATTTCACTTCGATCATCGTTGTGTAATATTTGTATCCCATGGCAAATTATGCTCTAGTACAACCTCATAACAACTATATTCCCATCAATGTACAAAAATAATAGTCAAACCACAGATATGATAATAGTTTCGTCAAACTAATATATTTGTTCGTCTTAAACCTTAGATTAGAATATTGTTTGAAGAAAATCAGTGCGGATAACTCGTTTGACATCGTTGCGAACACTCTTAGCAGTAAGTAGATAATCTACCTACCTACCATTGCAGCATTGACGCTGCGACGCGACGATCACGAGCAAGCCGGGCTGCCAGTAAGGACAACTTATTTTGTACCGCCGAGTCTCAAAAGTTATACAAAATCTCGTACTATTATACACAAAATCAGTGTTGTACAATGTACGATGTCACGTCACTCAATCACGTCACGTGTACCGAACACGTGCACTTAAACTTATTGAAAACACCGACACCACCACACCAACAGTTATTAGCTTAGATCATAGCGGCCTCACTTTTCTTAATTTTGTCTTAACTTTATAGACAAAGTCAAAATGCTGAAGCAAGTTTTACATAATTTGCACGACGACAATTTTTTGAACGACTAAGCAAATTAAATGAAAAAAGTAATAATCTATCTGATCTGAAATAGTAATATAGTTCATAGCGGCCTCAAAATTTGATACGTGTAGTATGGATTACGTAGAAAAAAAACACAATCAAAAGCATAAACCTATGTACTTAAAACCGTTATAGCTGTAAATTTCTCTTTACTACTTTATTATTTTTACAAACAATTTATACCAGAATAAACGTTCATAAGTAATTAGGTATCTGTATTTTTTTTAAATAACTAATTCAAAACCTTTAAATAAACGTATTTAAATTACAACTGCCCAGAACTCAGCGCTTGTAGAGGTAAGACCTGTGCCGATTTTTTGAACGCCAAACAACAGAACGTGAACCGTATACTACGTCTGCCTATTTTTGATCACGGAAGTATGTTTTGGTTATTTTCTATATATTGAACAATTATTTTGTAGGATGTAGAGCTTATCTTGACTCAATTTAGGTTATGTATTTCGAGTGTATGAATAGACTATTATTATAATGACAGTTCGAATTACAACATCTTACTACAGTTAAATAGTAGCAGCATATTTTTTTTCATTTATTTATTTTAAAAAACTTAGTACTATGTTACAGATAATAGCCAAGCTGCTAAACTATTATCTGTAACATAGTTAAGTTTTTGAAATAAATAAATATATAAAAAAAATATATTAAGCATTATATCAATCTCGTCATACATTTGAAAACAAATGCAAATTTAAGTTATGTATAAATAATAATGTTTGTAATTGTGTATGTATCTAATAGGTAAGTACGTAAGAGTTTCAATTGTATGCATTAAGTATGTATAGTATGCAAATATATTTGTTTGGCACGCTGTGCGTCCAAGTGTGTTTAGTTAACTTGAGGTGTGATATATAGATTTCTTTATTTTTTAATAATTATGACTCTGATTTGTATCTGGCATGAGTCGAAAACGCTCCGTGCAAAAGCAAATGAAGCAAGGTACACCTGTCCTAAATAAAATTATAATATCATTTTCTTATGTTATTTTGTAGCAATCGATATACGAGTATAATAAAGGAAACGAAATATGATTATAAAAAAAACAGTCAGTAGTAGAACTGCATGTCAGAAGTGATAACAACTTCACAATGTATTTGCATATACATACACACACATCTGTATTAACACACACATTTGTTTAACATATTATTAAATAAATTATATAATATAGGTATACGTGGAAAAGCTCATGAATGGCTTACCTCATACTTAACAGATCGAAAGCAGCTGGTAGAATTAGAATACTTCAATCTAAATAAAAATGAAATAGAAAAAATACATTCAAAGAGTAAAGACATAAACGCCTCAATTCCTCAGGGCAGTGTGATAGGATGCTTGCTATTTCTGGTCTACATCAATGACCTACCAAAATGCATGGAGGAATCATGTGTTATGTTTGCAGACGACATCTCCCTACTAGTTTCTTCTAAAACCAATTCGAATTTAAATGACAATATAAATACAATACTCACCAAAACAACAGATTGGATGACAGAACATAACTTAGAAATAAATTATTCAAAAACTAAAATAATACCTTTTCATCCATATCAAAAGAAACCATTAAATATAAACTTTAGTTTCAAAGGGCTTCAATTGGAAGTCGTTAAAGAATTTAACTTATTAGGATTAATTATAGATACTCATATAAATTGGAAACCACACGTAAAAAAAGTTCGGTCAAAAATATCAACATTTTCATATGCTCTACGCGAAATTAAGAAGACCACAGACCTTTCCACCGCTCTTGTCACATACTACGCATACGCTTACTCTTGCTTAAGCTATGGCATAATCCTTTGGGGAAATAGTACAGAGGCACACACTATCTTCACCATACAAAAAAAAAAAATTAGAATATTAACTAATATAGAAGAAACAGACTCCTGTAAACCCCATTTTCAGAATCTCAAAATTCTTACTCTACCATGCATTTATATCTTGGAAATTTGTAAATTTGTTCGAAATCATCCGGAATACTATAGTAAAAGAGAAGATAAACAAACCAAATTTACACTTAGACATAGAAATAGGCTTAACCTCCCAACTTCCCAACTAACAATGCATTCTACAAGCCCCTTGGTTATGTCAATTAAAATATATAACAAATTACCAGAAGCAATTAAGAACGAAGAAAAACATAATATTTTTATTAATAAATTAAAACTTTTCCTGTTACAAAAAAGTTACTACACTATAAAAGAGTATATGGAAGAAAAAACCTACCTACTTAAATAGTATTAAATCTTCACATTATAAAGTATTACTTTAGTATGATAACATAGTCAAGCCTAACCTAAATCAAGTGCAATAAGTAAATAAATAAGTAAATAAATCAAATATGACATACCTTATAATAACTAAATAATTACCTTTATTAAACTATTTAATAATAAATACATAATACTATAATAATTACCCTATATAATAAATATATAACAACATAGCCAAATTCTATATAATCCCAGTGCAATAATAATAACAATCACTAAACATTTAATAAATAATAAATCAATTATGTATTATTACTACTATAAAACAAATCTCAAACGGCTACCATCTGATCTATAAATTATAACTAGATACTATAAACTTCAGATTTTTTTGTTAATGTTATTAAATGGCATAATAAAATAGAATAAGTAACACAAATATATAAATAAAACGAAGTAATTACCCAGCAAATATTTTCAAAACTATTAATATACCCAAAATATATAAATAATATATACTTACAGATTAAACAAATAATACAAAATAATATATCATATCAATACAACAAAAAATAACTCCCCTCTCTCTCTCTCTTCTGTGCAGTGCCCGACAGGGTCCATAATTGATACTTAGCTTAAGTTTTACCAACTGTATAATTTACATTATGGCAGCAATAAAGTATTGAGTATTGAGTATTGAGTATTGAGTATATATATATAATTAGGTTAAAAGTAAAAAGTAGGTAATAACATAGCTAAATGTATACATAGGGTACACTGGAAGTTCTGCGCTTCTGGCCGATCATAAATGTTTGAATTTCGAATGTTATATTTTTTTAAATATAAGAAACTCGGCTCCGTCTTACGAATTTTCGATCAGGTCACGTGTCCGGACGCGAGTTTAACATTTTTTAAACCATCCCAAAAAGTGTAGAACGCCGCTAAAGAAGTTTTCACTTCAAAAAACAACATATGAATTTTCGTACTTAGAAGTTTATAGGAATGTTTCACGATACGACGA
The DNA here is from genome assembly GCA_963859945.1 of Euplagia quadripunctaria. Classification (NCBI taxonomy): domain Eukaryota; kingdom Metazoa; phylum Arthropoda; class Insecta; order Lepidoptera; family Erebidae; genus Euplagia; species Euplagia quadripunctaria. The sequence goes on from OY982583.1 coordinate 3,544,685, forward strand.
CATAGGGAATCCGAAAACAGTCTCGTAAGAAATAATCTCTCATTTTTACTCATTACTACTAGTATGATCTTTCTTCTTTTTTAATAATAAAAAAAATAAAAATAATTGCTTAAGGAAGCAAATTACGAAGTTGAGGGACAGAGAATTTTTGATTTCTTTTTAAATGCAACGCAATGAAAGCAACAGAATGATCAGGCCCCGAGTCTCAGGCAGCCCTGCTATTCCTGGCTACGGTAGCGGTTACTGTATCTGATCAAACGTCCGGCTAACAACCCTTTAGACGACAACTGGCCCTGGTAACACACAACATTCGCACAGTGAGGATTGGCGAAAAAACATGTTGAAAGAGAGTGTCTTTGGAGTTTCTTGCCTGTTCTCCTCCATAGGATCTACGTACTGGAACAGACTATCTTCACGACTGACTTATTCTGACTGACTCAAAACGTTGACAATTCAAAAATACTTTTTGGATAAATTACCAATAGGTATTTTTAAATTAAAATATTTAAATAGGTTTTCATTATTTTTTTATAATATTTATTTTTATTAATAATTTATGGAAATAATTTTATTTAAAATACCTACCTACTTATTGTTTTTAAAAATAAGAAACTTCATACTATCATAATCTATACTGGCTGGAACATTACGTATTATTAACAATATTTTAAGAAAGGAAGTAAAACAAATAATTTAATAGTAGAAAAAGGATCATGATTGCTTACTCACTGCGGTAACACAGCGTCGGGAACTCGCGAGTCCAACCGAGTCGACGTCGTGCGTAAATACCTAATTTTGTAAAGTGCAATTATGTGTTATGCTATGTTATGCGTGCTCTTAACGTACCTATAATTACTTAACAGGTTATCACAGACATGATTTGTTTCAGGTATCTCTGTGTATGTTCGTACTTAATACACTATAACATCAGTAATGACTATGACATTGTATCCGATGATACAATGCATCTACTATACAAACAGCATACTTATGATTACCGAATTATACGAATTTTATATCCAATTATACAATCTGGCAGCCCTGCAATCGAGTGAGGTCTGAGGTAAAAGATTCCTATTATCAATGTGTAAATAGATAGTACGTGTAAGTACTTAGTTAAGTAAGTAGTTACTTTGCCAAATCATAATGTCTGTTACTTAAAAACCTAACCTGCCTACATAACAAAGTTAACACATATCATGCGTTTCGCTGTTCACTATTAATTGTCCTGACAATATGAAAAAAATATGTAAAACACAATGAGAAAAATTAATTCTAAATTTTTTATAGTATCTTTGAAATTCGAATTAATAATTTACCTACAATAGAAAATGCAAAAACATAACGCAACAATACAGTTTCATTAAAATTTAGCCAACTATCAATACTCAGTACCTACAAACTCAATAACAAAACCGAAACGGTTTTGTTATTGAGTGTTACTTCAACGTAGTACCACTAATTGCCGCCAGAGGTCGACAATATTGAATTTTGTCAAAATAAGAAAACTGGATTTAAGAAGCTTTTATTCAATTTTTCCGTATTTAGGGTATTTTATGAAATTAGAAAATACTTTTATCAGGACCTAATATTGATTTTCCATAAACTTCAATAATAAATCGATACCCGTAACGCCATCTATTGATATTTGTTTGTTTTACCATTTTTCCTTTGTTGAACCATTTTTACTTTGTTAGAAATGGGACCCCATGACCACACATATAAATATTTTAGTAATGTATGGACACAGTTGCTACACACATTGTACCTAACGGATGCTAAGTATATGTATGCACTAAAATAATTTTAATATGTACACAAAAACTGCGTATCAAAATTAAATCAAATTGAAGTTGAAATCTGTAGATGTCAGTAATATACATTTTAATTTCATATTATTATTATTCTCTTTATTAACATTTATAAAACATATAAATTACATTTTTAAATACATTATTATAAAAAAAAAAATTAAAAATATAAAAAAATAGTGTCTCACCGGTATCGAGTACAGGGACCAAGCTACCGGTGGTTAGTGTTCCAGAGACAGAAACCTCCTCACAATACGTGCCGTGTCAAGAAGAACTGCCTTCTGCATCAGGCCCTTAATCCAGCTGCCTAACGTGAGCCTCTGAAGGTGTTGGTCGAGGCTCTTTGCAATCAACCCATGGGCTGATATGACCATACAATTATATATTATTATTATTATTATACAGCGTTAAATGTATATTTACATTGCATTTAGTTACAAATGTATAAAACATCAACTAACCTAAATAATGACACAATTTCAAAAAATATTTTTTTCTGTAATCCCTAATGGCATTTGAGATCTCTCTCTGTGATCTTTGATATCCCCCCTCACTATTTAGATGTGTTAAAATAAAAGACAAAACTTTGTTCAAAATTTAATTACAAAAAGTATATTTCAGTCAAAAAATGCTCATCTGATTCGCATTAATCGGGAATTATGAACATCATAATAGAATCAGTTTTATCTATCTGTATATATAAAAATTAATCCCTATTTCTCTTGGTCACAGCATCACGCGTGAACGGCTGGACCGATTTCGCTAATTCCTTTTAATGTGTTTGTTATTGTCAGGAGAAGGTTCTTATGAAAGAAAAAATTAAGAAAGTTGCGCGGAAAATTAGAAAATTTAAGAAAACTTAACGTGGGACTGACGCGGGTGAAACTGCGGGGCGCAGCTAATTAACAATAAAATTGTGTTTGGCTTATCAATTAAATAAGGACTATAATTACATTACACACTAATACGCCTTAAGACCTTATAGAACCGACTTGAACTATATCTGGCATTTATTTCCAAACTGTTCATTCATTGTGCCCTAGTTCTTGTTACCGGAAGGAAAGGATTTTAACCGCAACGACTGCTTAACAGGAACTCTTACTTCTACGTCACGACCATGCCCTTAAACAAGAGCAAGGTCTTTCTGATGGAGAGCGATAACCATATTCTATAAATTATATGGTAAAATAATAAATAAATAATAAGTGTCTCAAGTTATTATTATTATTCTCTAAATGTTTTTCCTACATTAGAAGCCACTAGAGATCACGTATTCATTGTAATCCCTGTAAAAATATTCATATCCCGTTTCGAAAATATATAAATGTATTTTTTCATGATCTTACTCTAAATTATTGCTAACCAGTATCGTCTTAATTAATATTATATTATTGGCGAGTGTTAAACATTCTCATATTTGTCGTTTTGTCGAAGATGTACATCGGCTTATCTCGTCTTACACGTGTAGATCTGAAAAAAAAAAAATCATAATTAAATTTCTGATTATTAAGAAAAAAATAATTTAATGTCAAATCGAAATTTAAAAAAAATATTTTAGTGCAACTTATGCTAAATCTGGGTGCACGGCAGCGCCCAAAGATTTAGCTATAGAAATAGAATTTACATTTAGATAGAATTTAGAAAATAAATTTAGTTATAAAAAAAAACAATAGAGGCACAGCCGTAACCTCTAGAACTGCCAGTCGTATTCGAAAAAATATTTTTGTATTAGATAGAGTATTCATTAATGAAGGTTATGTAACATCACTCCATGGCCCTTAAGAAGCGGAGCAGTGACTATAAACGTGGGTGAAACTACAAGGAACGGCTAGCCACTACATATTCACTACAAAGTTCCCCGCCGCGTGTCTGTCTGTTCGCGGTTTTGGAGTCCACATACATACAAACATCGATTTTTATATATAAATGTTGGCTGTATTTGAATAAGGTATTTCTTTTACACTATTATAAATAATGAAATGCTTACAAAATAACATCCATTAAACACTTTAACTACGTCAGAGAGCATTTTTGAACGAGGAGGAAAAATATTTTAAAACTCTCAAAAAAATTATAGTAATGACACTCATCGAGATAGTTTCAAAAGGATGTAAGATCCAAGAGTCCTTAATAGGAAATCGTAATTAGAAAATTCTTTTCTATAGAATGTAGTCGTATACAAGGCCGAAGAGAATGTATTCAAGCATTAGAAAATTATGAATGAATGCATTGAATATCGCTTAAAGTGCTTATTTGTAAATATTTTACCTTTGTTTTTTACTATCCGATTTTTTTTATTTGCTTTTGGGCTGCGAAATGTAAATAGTTGTAAATATTTATGAAAATATACTTAAAACAGGTTTTGCTTAGGTTTAAAATAGTTTAGGAACTAATCATTTAATGGGCATGTGTGTGTACATCATATTCTTATATATATATATATATATTATATATATTTTTAAAGTTAGTAGTAACGTGGGTCACACATTACTAGTAATCTCGTTAACCCCTCCAGCTAAGCTTAACGCTTGTGTTAGGAGTGGATTCACGACGGTAATGTACTAGGTGGGGTTCGAACCCGCAACCAATTGATCGCAAATCCGACGCCTTAGCCATTACGCTACCGCCGCTTATGTGATTTATCATTCGTTCAGTTCTTGTGCCTCCACGAGGTGTAATTTCTCTCCGACACAAAAGATTCTTAACCCAAGCTATGCTATCATGCGCCTATGCCATCTGCCATCGATTTTGGCATGATTTTTATAAACTAATCACTATGGAAATTTTCATTGCACGATGCAGAGCCATTAGTTACTAAGTAGTTTGAATTGTCTTCGCTGGATGTCGCTAAAGTATTATTTTTTTGCTCATCTTTCTTCAACGTTTATCCTACTTTTATGCTTAAGTAAAGGAACCAGTCACATTCAACACGAATCAGTCCGTACGTGAGCAACCTGTATTGTGTAATTATTAGCTATTGAAAAAACACGCTATCGAACCGTGACCCTGGATCCGTGGGTGCGATCTAAGTAGGTACTAGATATTGATAAGCATTGTGGTGACAATTTGTTTGTATACCCTCTCATTTGTGACTATTAGTTTTCTGAGTTATCACTACATATTATAAAACAAAGTCCCTCGCCGCGTCTGTCTGTCTGTTCGCGATAAACTGAAAAACTACTGAACGGATTTTCATGCGGTTTTCACTAATAGACAGAGTGATTCATGAGGAAGGTTTTGGTATAAAATTTGTACCCGTGCGAAGACGGGGCGGGTTGCTAGTATTACTATATATTGCCTGTACCTATTATGAAATAAGTATAATTTTGTTAATTCTGTACGTACGACATTAACCAATGATCGGCCAGGAGTTTGTTCTGCCATGGACCAAACGCTCATAAAAGCATGAGAGCTTTTTACAAAGGTGTTACAGACGACATAGAATATGACTATACTACTCACACTTTATCCCAGTTGAACTTAGAAGCGAGCGCTTCGGAGATCTGACCCTCCTTCAGTTGTTTCTTGACGACTCTTTCGACGAGACGCAGTGATGAGAACATTGATTGGACACTGCTTGGTTGTCGGTTGCGGGAGGTCGTCTGTAACAATGTTTACAAAAATGTATTTTTTTTAAGCGAAAACTTCTTTAGGCACGTTGGGCACTTTTGGTTAGGGGAAAAAGCACCTAACTCGCGTGACTGCCACGCTCAGATACATATGTATATACAGCTGTATGTGTGTGTGTATGTGTGTATATGTAAATCATGTTTTCACTTCTGACGTGCAGTCGTACGACTGACATTTTTTTTTTCTATTGCGTTAATCTGTACTGTGTCCTACATGGATACTTGAGTACATAGAAACTATAAACATTTTAATAAATAGTTTGGAGTCAACTTGAATGTTTTCGAGTTATCTCGAAACTTTCCCTATTAGTGCAAGGCTTAGGGAGACATTGCTATTGAACAACTTTGCGGTGCGTGGCGGACTAAATTTATCACAAAAAAAACTGTTAAAGACCATAGTATTTATATGGCAAGAATCCTTCACCGATTGAGGAAGGACATTTCCACTGAAGAATTGTGTAAACTGTGACATCTCGGATAACGCAATGATTAAAGTGGTCGCTTCGCCACTACGGCGCGCCAAGTGTTGGGGGTTCGATTCCCACACCGACCAAAAAAATGTGTCACTGGAATCATTTCTGGCCACTAAAGAGTTCCACTATCTATATCTCTTGACTCCATCATCAGATCAGCTTCAAGATGCCAAATTATAGTGTTGTCATCCAAACTACATAAACATACAAAGTTTCATTTCGATACAACTAGAAGTAGGTTAAATCCGACTTCCAAGATTTGTTTACGTAGTTCGTTACAGATGAAGCTTAAAAAAGCGTTTAAAAAAAAAATAAAAAAAAGAAGACACTATTTAATAATAAATTGGCAATTGCATAATTAAGGGCTTAGTAGTTAATGGCAGACTTCTGAAAGGACACACTTCTTTTGTCGGACACCGATTCGTACAGACTCTGCTGTCTTGAAGTAATTGGTAAAAAGGGGCCATCCATAAATTACGTCACATGAATTTTATGATTTTTGAACCCCCCCCCCCCATCCTTGTCATAGGTGGTCACATTTGTGAGACCTCTCCCCCTAACTGGTGTGACGACACAATTTTTTTAATTTGACGCCAGGGCTGAAAAGAGCAGATCTATTTTTTTTTAATAAAAGTGTATTAACGTGTCTAGTCTTATGTTTACAAGTAATATTTTGTGTTTAATAAGTACTTTAGATTTTGACATGTGACGTCACGAAGCTTATGACCCCCCAACCCCTTGTCACACAATGCCACACTTCGTTGACCCCCTCCCCCCCTTAACGTGTGACGTAATTTATGGATGGCCCCAAAGATATAAGTAAATATAATTTGTATTGTGGAACATATTTAGGAATCGTTGCAATGGGAGTACGTCGAGTGTAAACAGGTAGCAGAAGAAAATAGTACGTAAACATGTATTACGAAATGATTTCACAATATTTACGATAACACAGCTGCGTCGTTACTTGTTATCGCAGCAGAAATTCCATACTATATGGCTTGCATGTCGAACTGTTTGTACCCAAGGTGTGGGTTTACCTAGTTTTATCATCAGTTTTATAATGTAAGTACGTAATAATATAAATTAATGTTATGAGACAATTATATACACAGAGCTTTCTGGTGTTGATATAGACAATTCGGTAATCTAAACTAATATTATAAACCTGAAGAGTTTGTTTGTTTGCTTGAGCGCGCTAATCTCAGGAACTACTGGTTCGAATTGAAATATTCTTATAGTGTTGGTTAGCCCATTTGTTGAGGAAGGCTATATGCTATAAAACATCACGCTACGACTGATAGGAGCGGAGCAGTGACCATAAACGTAGGTGAAACTGAGGAGACAGTTAGTAATTTATAGAAATTCAATGTTAGTTACCAAGTTAGATTAATAATTAGTTACTTAGGTAATATTAATTTGCATGCCATAATTTGGCAAATGTCCTAGACTAGTCTACCTATCATGTAAAAGAACCACATTTGAGCAAATAAATGATTTTGATTTGATTTGATCAATATTTCAGCTAATTAAATATCCTTGGTATACTTATAAGAAAGAAAGAAAAAAATAATTTTTATTCTGACTTATACAGGATAGGTACATGGTTTTTAACATAAAAGATAAAATAAATAAATAAATAAATACCCCTACATGAGACAAAAATGGTCCTTAGCTCAGCATTATGCTACTTCGCACGATTAGCGAAGAGGCGCTGGTATTCTGCTAAGGCTTATGTGATTGACATTGATTACAATTTTTTTTTTAAATAAAATAACAGCACGAATTGATCACAACTTGTTATGAAAAAAATACTTTACCATAATCTCGACAGCGTCAAACAGTTTTCCCATCTCTTTCTTCTCCCTCTCGGTAAGAGTCGGGTCTTCCCAGTCAAAGATTTCGCTCTGTTTCAACTTGGTCTTGATCTTCTCTAACGTTATAGGGGATGATTGATCCGGGATCTCCCCTGATTTGTAGGCGGCCTTCATTTCAGCTTGCACGTTAAGTGGACTGAAATCGTTATATAGAAATTATTTGTTAAATATTTTGCAAATGATGAAACTACTAGCAACCCGCCCCGGCTTCGTACGGGTAGCAGAGACATCTTCAACAATCATCAACATATTTCAATCTTAAGTAGTATGAGGAAATGCGCCACGTTTGACTTCTGAACTCATACTGATACTCGCTACTGTCGTTAATGAATCATTGATTGACTGGGCAGTTTAATCGATGCCTTTTATGTTGAGTTGAATATAAATATGTGAATATATAACGTATTGAGATACGTATAAGATAAGAGACTCCGCTCTAACTAATATAAGAAAGAGTTGAGACTCTTTCTTATATTAGTTAGAGCGGAGTATCTTATCTTACTTTTGATTTAAAATGTTTGTAGTGTTTTTAGGGTTCTTTAAGTTGGAATGAAAAAACAAAACCCTATAGGATCACTCATGCGTCTGTCTGTCCGTCTGTCACAGCAAATTTGCTCTGGATCTACTGGAGCGATTAAGTTGAAATTTTGTACACACTTCAATTTTTGTTACCCAAACACAAATGTCTAACGTAAATAAATGAATTTTAATATGGGGTCACTTTTGGGGGTCAAATTAGAGAAAATTTAAAAAAGCATTTCTAACCCTTTCCTTTCATTTGATGCGTCGTGTGATACATTCTGTCAAAAAAGTATCGCGCATTGATAAATTTAATTCTAATTCCAAATTCAATTCAAATATTTTTTTAGTGGTTAAGTTGGCACAACTGTTTTCTATATTGGCGCAAAGTTTGAGCAAAATATCTGTCATTCAGTTTGTTTTCAGTACTTGATTTTGTAAGCTCATCAAGAGTGTTTTGCGATATTTGTAATGGATAAAAACTTCAAACAACAAGTTGTCTCAAATTTGGCTTTGCAAATGGAATTTCATGTTCAGAGTCCTTGAAAATGTTACAGAAAGCATACGGTGAATCGACTTTATCAAAAATTCGTGTATGACTGGTTTTTTTAAAATATTTGTTTTATATTATAGTGGGCAAACGAGCAGACGGGTCACACGATGGTAAGTTCTTTGACTATCGAGGTGCTGTGCACTTGAAATTCTTGCCAGAAGGTCAGACAGTAAAAAAAGAATATTATTTGAGCATTATAAGGCGTTTGAGAGAACAAATTCGTCGAAAAGGCTAAATTTGTGGAAAGAAAATTCTTGGATATCGCACCACGACAACGCGCCATCGCACAAGGCCATCATTGTGAACGAATTTTTGACCAAAACCTCAACAAATATCATCGAACAACCACCGTATTCTTCACGGGCTATGGCTCCGAGTGTTCCGCACCATCGTACAAGATTTAACACTATAAGCCAAAAAAAATACGTCTCTAGTAGGGGAGCCCCCTTTAATTTTTAATTTATTTTTATTTTTATTATTTGTTGTTATAGCGGCAACAGATATACACATTCTGTGAAAATTTCATTTGTGTACCTATTACACATTATGAGATACAGCCTGGTGACAGACGGACGGACAGTGGAGTCTTAGTAATACGGTCCCATTTTACCCTTTGGGTACGGAACCCTAAAAAAACAATTTTTCTACGGATACATAACTCTTGAGTTATGTAAATCCGGATTTAGTATTATTTACTTCTGCTAGGGGCTTCTTGGCAACAGTAAATTTTTCTGAATGTAAGGTACCCTATATCTTTTTAACCCCCGACGCAAAAAGAGAGGTGATATAAGTTTGACGTGTCTGTGTTACGGTGTGTCTTTGTATCTATGGTCTGTATGTCTGTCCTGTCCTGAAGAATGTATTTTAAATTTTTCTGTACTCCTGACAACGTGGATAATAAATTTCAGGATGATCGTGAAAAATGATCACAAACATGATTATTTAAAGCATAATTTATTCAAATTTCAACACAACACACACAAACTATTGAAACTTGTACAACGTCTTTTTGTTCAGCAAGTTGTAAATATAACTTCGAAACCAATCTTGTCGTTATTGTTAAAATTTCTGTTTGCCTGCAAGATTTTCTAAATCACAGATATTTTAGACATATTTGCCTAAATATTTAACGTGTATTACAATGCAAGACCCACATTCTTCCATTACGTACATACGCGTATTAATGACTACTCTAGTAATCAATTATACAATTAAGCTTGTCTTCGCTAGATGGCGCTGAATAAAAGTTTTTTTTTTCGATTAATAAAATAATCGAATAAAAACTTTAATGAGTGGTATTCAGTAATATATCGAATATATGGAATGTAACCGCCCCTCGTGAGTACGGTGTTAAAATGCATGCGAATGGTTGCAGGTGCCAGACTGCTAAACCGACGCGGTAGAACGCTTCACCCATTGATAAAGGGCCCCGTCGTCGGTTTCGAAATTAGTCGGGCAATCCCGAAATATATATGTCGCCACAGTCGCCTATTTTTAAGTTGTCCATTCATCTTTTTTTTTCATCCTACATTCTTTTACCCGTTAAATCCTATACATAAAACTCTCTTCACCGCTTTTCGCTCATGCCTTCGCACCACATAAAGTGTCAAGGAAAAGCACTTTAATTCAACAACTAGATCAGATCTTTTCCTCTTCGAATTAAAAAAAAAGCGTGATGTGTCCTTGGGACACCTGGTTGGAATGAAGTTCATTTACATACATTTAAGGGATTAAATAAATTGTATCAAAATACTTATACTTATAGTAAATATTGTAAAAAGTCGAAATTAAAATTCGGCTATCTGTGAAATTTGCCTCTAATATATGGATAATTAGTATATAACAAACATCAAACTACAGCAGTATCGCGCAGAATTCACAGATGGCGTAAAAATAACTATAGCAAGAAGTGTCGGGAAAAAAGTCTTATTACACTTTTTCCGGTCTCGCTCAGAGCGTGTAACGCGCAATAAGAAACTTCGTTCCAAAAAAAATTTTGTGATTATTTCCATCCCATAGAAAAAGTATTTTCAGTTAACTATTTTTCCCTTTTTTACGGGTAACTTTTCTCTGTCTAAAAATCTAGTTCGTACTTGTAAGAATATTTTACAACTTAAAATAAGCCAAACGACTGCAGCCATCCTCAAGTGATGCTCTCGCCAACGAATAGCTTATCATTTGGTTTAAACATACATATATACATGGATGTAGACTTAGAGTACGTTCACATGACTGGTGTTAAGCGCGCGATGGGTTTTTGTATAGCGTTCAGATCGCGAGCGCTTGAACAAAATTCGTGTCCTACTCAGTTCTACTAGTAGAGGCGCGTTAACGGCGTTTTTAAAACGCGCGCTCAACGCCTGTCATCTGAACATAGCCTTATTATTATTCAAACTCACCATGCCAAATTGATTCGAATGTTGACAGCTAGTCTGGAATAGTAATAAAAATCATTATTTTGTAAATGTTCATGATCATTTTAAAGTTTTTCCTTAAACTAGACACTTATAATGAAGAATAGTGACTGGCCTGTTGGCCTACTGGTTAATGACCCTGACTGCTATGCCATAGGCCGTGGGTTCAATTCACACCCGAGTCTGGGTGTTCTTTGTGTCCGTTCTTTGTATATTTGTAAAGTACCCCGCGACACAGGAGTAATTCCTAATGCAGGAGTCGTCTTTTTATAAAAAGAAAAGAAAAAAGAATAGATTCACAACATTGTGTCTGTTATAGATGTTAAACTTTGATCTGGCTTATCTGGCAACTTGCTGTAATAAGCGTTTTTGTCACTTTTTTTTACCCGACTGCCAAGGACTGCCAAGGTTATGTTTATGTATGTATATTTGCTTATAATTATTTTTTTTACCTCGTGTCTTCCAAACGGGTGGATGGATTTCGACAGTTAAGGTATCGTTATATTCGTCTTAAAAACCCAAGTGTGTTAGATAGGTGTTTGAAAATAAAAACAAAACGGCGGGTTTTTGCCGTAAAATAGTAATACGTTAATAAAAAAAAAATAACCTAACCTATCGCGTAGGGTATCAAATTAAAAGAAATTAAAAGGGGATTACAAAAATATATATAAGTTAAATATGTTTATTTAATTTTTAATTATTAATTTATTTTTAATTATATTTTAATTATTATTTTTAATTAATTAGGAATAATAAATTGGTTTAAAAAGTATTTGATGGACGAAACAAATAAATTGTTTTGTTTATTTTATACGTGTGTAAACCTCCTCGGGCCGGTCGTTTTCCGTGGGGCGGTGTGTCGGAATCAAACAGACCACACCGTACTGCGCCTCTACCTCAACCCACTGCTGGGTTTAGCGCTCGTTAATAATATCAGCAATTGTGACGATCCTGTACACACCACACCATACAAAAGCGATTCAAATTCTCAAATTCAAATAATCTATTTACTGGAAGGGTTTTTTTTATGATATAGGGAGCAAACGAGAAGGCGGGTCACCTGATGGTAAATGACTACCACCGCCCATGAGCACCTGCAACTCAAAAGTCACAAATGCGTTGCCGGCCTTAAAGGTTAAACGGAGAGAGGAAGAGGGAAGGGTTGTGGCCCCCGGTAACCTCACTCACTCGGCGAAAGCAATGCAATCACTGCCAGTTTTCTGTGAGGCCGTGGTATCACTCCGGTCGAGCCAGCCCATACGTGCCACTGTGGTCTTACAATAAATTAGAGTTCACACATATTCTGCCTTGCAGTGGCGTGCAAATATCTTTTTGTCAAATTAGGTAGATTACTTAGTCAGTATTACATGTTTGTTTAATATATTACGCTATAGATTTTATTCTACAACTGGCTATATAAATAGACAGAGACAAAACATTTTTCTTAATGTGATGTCAATATATATTTTTTTGTAATGTATAAGAGTGGAATATATAGATACAGGGCGTACCTAGGGGGATGCAGGGGAGGGCAGCTTCCCTCCCTGGCTTTTGTAAGCTTACATAGTACTAAGGTACTTTTGAGTCAAAATTTTAATTTCTCCCTGGATCGACATACGGTACGCCCATACATTGTTTTTCTCAAACTAACAATAATGATTATAGTCGAATTTCGAACATCGCGCGAACATTTGTAGCAATAATAAACTAACTAGTCTAAGGTGCTCTACACCAAAGCTTCTCAATAGCTGCTAAACAAAAATAAAAATAAAAAACAGTCAGTCGTAGGACTGCACGTCAGAAGTGAAAACATAACTTCACAATGTATTTGCATATACATACACACACATATTTCTGTATATATATAGTTAGGTTAAAAAAAAGGTAGGTAATAACATCTAAATGTATACATAGGGTACACTGGAAGTTCTGCGCTCCTGGCCGCTCATAAATGTTTGAATTTCGAATGTTATATTTTTTAAATATAAGAAACTCGGCTCCGTCTTACGAGTTTTCGATCAGGTCACGTGTTCTGACGCGAGTTTAACATTTTTTACCCATCCCAAAATGTGCACAACGCCGCTAAAGAAGTTTTCACTTCAAAAAAGAACATAGGAGAAAACGGTACTGAACTGTTTTGTCGATTGTCTAATTTCTATATGTACATATAAAATTTTTGTGACACGTTGTTTGTTCGCTATGAACTCCTAAACTAATGAACCAATTTTAATGAAATTTTGCACACTGTCAATGTGTGTGCAATTTGGTCCAACTTGAGAGATAGGATAGTTTTTATCTCAATTTATAGTCACAATTTTTTTTTTGCCAATTTCTTAGCCACAGCAGCGCGTGGCTGGGTAGTTAGTTTATCTAATATATAAAATTCTCGTGTCGCGGTGTTTGTTGCCAAACTCCTCCGAAACGGCTGGACCGATTTTTATGAAATTTTGTGTGCATATCGGGTAGGTCTGAGAATCGGTCAACATCTATTTTTTATACCAGTAAATGATAACTAACCCATCCATAAATAATTTTTTTCACCCATAATGATAATGATTGGACTAAGGTCGCAAGCTAGACGGTTCGCCTTTGATGTAATGCAACACTATTGTCATTGTAACTTTCTGATTGTTGAAACAGTTTGTTTTCCTATTAAGGAATGTTCTTTGTTTCGTTGCTTATGTTTACTTGCGGTAGGTTTCCCGGCTCAACTGGATATGTCATTTTAACCGACTTGAAAAGAGAAGGTTCCGTATTCAATCCGTAGGTATGTATGTATGTATTGTTTGACGAACGTTTTTACATATTTTCAGGAATGTTTCAGTATGTAATACATTAGGTATTGTTTAGTAGTTTTTTTTCATAAACAATTTCGTTGAAGTCGGTTTATTTTTTGAATTTTTTTTAATTATATAACCTAATCGATAGTCCTGGCCCGTCCGGGGAATTATTGAAACTAAAAATTTACTGTGTCTGTACTGTAATGTCCAACATATAATTGTTACTAGCTTCTTCGGAAACAGTAAGTTTCTGGGTAAAAGGTACCTACCTTACATTCTTTTCTCTCCGACAACGTTTATGCAAAATGTCATGATGGTCGGTCGAAGATAAAGCGTCAAAGCGTAATTAACAAACAAACTCACTATTTATAATATTAGTAAGGGATTATAGATTACTGCAGTGGCGCTAATCCTATAGTTTATGCACCATCTGAGTAGACAATGCATTTATAGTTGAACTTGCTACTTTATATCATATATAATCTATATATTAATACGTGAAGCGAAAACTTTGGATCCCTTTTTACGAAAATTGGGCGGACGGAGGAGTATGAAATTTCGCACACTTATAGTTTATATAGAGAAGAAGTGACGAATGCTAAAATTTTTGAACAATATTTGCTACAAAGTTAAAAAAAATGCAGAAACGGGTACATACACGGGTCATGGTACAAAAGTCTATACAATGACAGGTCAAGTAATATTGGCCAATGAAATAAACCATGGTTGAAATTCGACCACCACGCGATCTCTAGTTTAAATAAAACGTCATGTAAAAAGAAGACGGCCACACGTTGTTCTTGACATTATGAACTACATACAACGGTTCTCTTTACAATCGATACCGCACAAAATCTGACAGACACCTTATTCGTGAAAATCCAGCAACAAAAAGGCCTCTTCATTTTTGTCGCTTTCTAGTAAATAGTTTCGTTGTTTCGTTAGTTGCGAACATGACATTTCTGGACATGACGTATGTCGTCTAGGTAAGGTACATAGTAAAGTATTCAGAAGCTGACTTTAGACGCTCAACTTTGTATGTTATTATACCAGTAAAAATAAGTTTTCATGCTGATTAAAAACGTACAAAAATTGATTCAAAAGTCTATTCTGGATCGAAAAAACTACGTGACAATTTAAATCGATATTATTTAAAAGAAAACTGCGTACACACTCGCCAGTGATTCAAATTATATAATTTAGTTATGTAACAGTCTATAGAGTAATATATTCTTTTACCTCAGAAGACGTACTGAGAACGCCAATACACCAAAAGCGCAATAGTGTTAAGTCAGATTCAGGAGAACACTGCGTAGTTTTAGTATAACTGAGTATGATAAAACCTTCTTTTAGTGTGTTTTTTTGGGGTAATAGCCAAGGGGGAGTTATCATCGGTCGATACTACTTTTTGGAAATATGCTTTGTATGGAATTAAATCTGTGAATGAAATAAGTTGGTACTCAGAAGAGAAACAAGAACAGATCTTTTCTTTTAAATGTATTCGAAATACTAAACTCCTTAAGCTCCGTTAGCACTCACGGCATTAATTTTTTGGTTGTTATTGGCAAGGTGATTTTGTAATCGCTTTTCATTCGGTAGGACATACTCGTGTTCTTGTACGTATGTAGGTTCATACACTGTTATATTTAAAAACACACCGTAGGGCACACGGGTTTAATATTTTACAATAAATCTGTTAAAAAAATCTAATGTTCTTGTACTCCATTATCACTATAACTAATATTAACAAAACTAACTATACTCACAGTATATGAATAAAAACGAAAACTGCGTTCCCAAGCATGACGTTTTACTGCACTAATTACTCGAACTGTAATGTACAACTGAACGCTGTAACACAAGATTAACACGTGAGTGGACTGATTGTGACTGCCGATTGAGATGTAATGCGTTATATTGTGAAGCGTATGCAGGTTATACTGTACTTTTCTATGGTATATAGTTATATAGGTATTCATTCAGATCACACGTTGTAGCGTGGCTGAAAGAGTTTGATCGTTTATGCGATTGGTATTAGGCGTACTTCCGTCTTTGTACGTATACAATTGAGATTCTGGAGTATGTTATATTTGCTTACATAAAAAACATTTCATGATATTCTGCTATCAATTTCTCGTTAAAATAAGACATGCATTATTCATATTATTAAATCCAGTCAAACAGTGTACCAATAAGCGCGTTATCCACTCACATGTTTTGTATTTTCAGCAGGGCATTACATTTTCTCTACATTTACAGCAACTGTCTTCATACATTTTTCTTATGGTACACATCAAAGGCTTGTCTTTTCTAAAATTGTGGTTGCGTGGTATCTACTAAAACGGGGTTAAAAAGTATTTAGAAATAAGGAAAAAACTTGCTTGAAAAAAATTAAGGGTTTGCCCCTTAATTTTTAGATAATATGTAGTAATTGTAGAAAGGAATCTTTTGTTGTTTAAAAAATATGTAAATTTTCTAAGATTGTGACGTTGTTAAAGACCATTCAAAATACCAATTACATACAACAGTACATACATAATCAATTGTAATCCACACCATATATTACTCTATTGTGAAATATTTCAAATATTTGAAACGCAATATTTACATTTAGATCATAGGAAACGTATATCATTCTTACATTATGATAAACAGATAAGTTATGTACAACATCATTATACCTTTTTTTAATGGACTGATACCCCCGGGTTATTACCTCACCGGGGCTAGCGGTGAAATGGTATTAGGAAATCGAACCGACTACAACCGTGTTCTGTCACAAGTGGGTCTATTACAATAAGAGTACTGGGCTTCTCCCGCTCCTTTTCCACCGCTTCTTTAAAGGACATAATTTTTTCACAAAATGAAGCGTTGGCATCCTATGCACTTTTACTATTTACCATATATCATGATACTTATTATTTGGGTGCATATTATATAGTTAACCGTCAAATATTACTTTTTTTTTCTCAAAGTATCAAAACCTCATCGCAGTTTATTAGATAGTGTTCATAACCTCATGCCATTGTTCGCGTTCATGAAAACTTTGATTAAATACGGTACAGTAACAATGTGCATACATTTTGGTACTGTGTCCATTTTAACAATACACGTTGTGTAATAATATTTATATTTTTAATAATACCGGCTCTGTATATTTTGCTACATTTTTTTTACCGTTCCTCTTCCTGCTTATAATAATAATGTAACGGCCCATTTTTAATATTAAGGCTTTGTCTTGAGTTTTATGTGATAAATATTATCTCAGAGAACTAAATCAATTAACTTGTCATAAGTCTAAGGCGAAGTCGAAACAGTTCTTACCATTTCCTTCGATGTTTGCCATCAATGTTTTTGAAGTGAAAACTTATTTAGGCACGTTTGTGCACTTTTGCTATGGGGAAAAAGCACTGAACTTGAGACCATCACGCTAATAATACATATATAGATCCACTAGAGGGCACTAACGCGCACCAACCTGCTAATGTGATGTTTTAAGTTCGTCGTTTCGTTTAAGTGTTCACTTTTGTTGGCAGTCCCATGACTGCCTATTTTTTTTATTGAGAAGCTTTGACGAGCTTTAGTGTTCAAGGAAAAAAATGGAACGAAGCTATATCGTTGTGAATAATTCAATTAACAATGGTGGATTTCCTGCCTTTAGGCTATCACTAGTTATAATAATTTACTTATGAAAGATGCATTTAGTTCTGTATTCGTGAGTCATGTTCAAAGATGCTAGAAAAGGACATGGTTAAAATCCAAAGTACTCTTTTCCATCAGCTACTTATTATATTGTGCTTGCAATGCTGTCTTTAGGGTTGGATGTAAATTCAGTGTCTGGTGTAATAGTGTGGTGAAAACATGGAGCTACTAAGGGGATTCCCCATTACTCTTTAATGGGAGAAGAAGTCAGGGAAAAGGAGGATGAGGATTGCTAAAACCATTTATCGACAACAACTAATAATTAAACCAATTGAAAATATTATTTATGGAAGTTCAAGAAATGTCCAAAAGAATTTGTTTCAATCGTCAGGAGTAGGTTGTTAAGCATAAATTCACAAACTCGCATTTATGGTCACTGCACCACTCCACTCCATAATTTTTCGTATTTGACTTGTAGTTCTTGAGATTAGCGCGTTTAAACAAACAATCAAACAAAAAAACGCGTAAGGTGTCTTTGGGACATCCGTTTGGAACAACGTTCCTTTAGCTATATATAAACATATTTAATGGATTGAATAAATTGTATCAAAATATAGTAGGTAATTATTATAAAAACTCGAAATTAAAATTCCGCCATCTGTGATTAGCCGGAACAAACAGACACAGGTATCGTGCAAATAACTGTATATTTTTTTATAATATAGGGGGCAAACGAGCAGATGGGTCACCTGATGGTAAGTGAATACCGTCGCCCATGGTCACCTGCAACTCAAGAGTCACAAGTGCGTTGCCGGCCTTTGAGATGGGAGTACGCTCTGTATGAACTTAAAAAACTATTATTTTGACATTACAAACAGACACTAATTTTATTTATTTGTATTGATGATGGTCTGGGGATTATCTAGTTAGTATAAATGTCTCTTCTTTCTTATCAGGTATGCTCCGAGAGCAGTGCAAGTGAATCTTCCCTAGAGTCATCAAGTGGATACGGCAGTCAGGGCGCTTTTGCCGCTGAAGACCACGGCCACCAGCACCAAGTGCAGCATACTGATGGTAAGAATGAACTTTACGTGTATCGATATAAGGTTATGTTTAGTTTGATTAGATTAGATGTTGTGTGTGTTAGGTAGTAAGTTATGAACGCATTGATGACAATTTACTCAAGTTTAAGTTTACCATGTAATTTTTTTTTTTTTTAATTATATGAACTTGTTTCACTTGATTTTTTTTCTGATTTGTTCTACAATTCACTTCTTATTTGTAACGGACTTATGATCAGCAGAATATAATCCCGTGACACGAGTTTGAATTGTATTTCGAACTAGCAGTTCCCGCGCTGCTTCGCTCGCGTTTACTTATTTGTATATTTTGCGCGGATCCCTAATTCTTTTTCCAAAATAAAAGTAGCCTAAGTTACTCCTTATAACACCAGCTATCGTCAATCGTTCCGGAGATTAGCCGAAACAAACAGACATACAGACAAAAATTTAAAAAACTATATTTTACTCATTGGTATCGTGCAAATAACTGTATGAGCTTTAAAAAAACCTATTATTTTGACATTAAAAATAGACACTTCAATTTTATTTATTTGTAACGATGCGTCCATAACTTAAACTTAGTTTGAAAATGTCGGTGTGATTAATTTTTTTGTGTTAATGTAAGGTTCGTGTTACATTAGTTATGTGTGATTGTGTTCTGTAGTTCAATGTTAGTTGATTGTAGATGTGCGTATTTGCTTTATCTCAGTTTTATTACGTTTTCTTCTTTATTTACGAATTAAAAACAAAAAAAGCCTGATGGATGGACAACCCTTAGGGGCCATTCATGAATTACGTCAAACGTTAAGGGGGGGGGGGGGTCAATGAAATGTGACTTTTTGTGACAAGGGGTGGAGAGGGGGTCATAAGCTTCTTCACATGTCAAAATCTAAAGTATTAAACACAAAACATTACCTGTAAACGAAAGACTACATGCGCTACTACACTTTTACTAAGAAAGAAAAATTAGAACTATCTATTATATATTTATGTTCGAACTAGAAACTTTTCAGTTCGTGACGTCACACTAGGGAGGGGGGGAGGGGTTCCACAAATGTGACCACCTGTGACAAAGACGGGGCCCCGGGGGTCTAAAAAATCATGAAATTCGCGTGACGTAATTTATGGATGGCCCCTTACCAGTTATTAATATATTATTTTTATCTGGTCAGATAATTATACCCTGCCATTACATTTATCGATCATACCAAACCACTTAAATAGTTATCTATGGCAATAGTCAGTCAATAGATACAGATTAATACAAAGTATCAAAAATATACAATTTGGAGCATTTTGTTTTTACTTAAATATTGTTTTCGAAACACTGTTTTACCTATCTTTTCTCCACATTTATTTTATTTGTTTTGTGTTTATTTTTATTTTGTTTGTAACGCTGCTTTGCATGCATTCCGCACTATAGTCGAATCAGAGATCGTGACTCTCCGTCGGGACAGCGATGCTTCGGTAGCTGCTGCCCGAGAGAGTTTCTCTATCTCACTCGGCAGCTTAGAAGAAGCAGTGAGGTCATTAGATGAAGCAAGTGAGACGCCAGCCTTTGCCACGATCGGGAAGAAACCGGCTGTACCTAAACGACGGCCTGTGTCCATGACCGGTGAGATAGTGATAGAATTTCCCCATTATCCCCTTTCTATTAGTCCCTATATAAAGGTATAATTAGATTTTTTAGTTATAATTTAGAAGAAACTGTTCTCCTTTAACAGCCCCCAAATATTTTTTTTCTTGTTTTGCTTATAAACAGCTTGTAACATAATAAAGGCACACTTTAAAATTATCTTTTTGAGAATCAGCTGCTAAATCTATTTCGGTTTTTTAAAGTTGAAAATATGTCATCTAAAAATCAATCAAAACTAAGAAAATTATTATTTACCAGCAGCGCCCCGCGGTTTCACCCGCGTAAGTCCTGATCCCGTGGGAATATCGGGATAAAAAGTAGTCTATATATTAATCCAGGTCTCCAGCTATCTACATACCAAGTTTCGCAATCGGTTCAGTAGTTTTAGCGTAAAATAGTAACAAACATCCATACATACATACATCCGGACCTCCATACAGCCTCACAAACTTTCACGTTTATAATATTAGTAGGAGTTTCTTTTAATAAACAATATAGATTTAACATAAATACATGTAAAATTTAGTTCATGTATTGTGATAATAATACTAAGCTAAGAAACTAAAAGAGTGCGTTTATCATGATACATGTTATGTAGATACAAGCATCAACTGACATCCTTAGCCCGTGGGGTTAAGAGCGAAGTAAGAGAAGATGTCATATGATTGACATATAGGGGTGACAAATCGCGAGTGTTAAGGATTTGTAAATGTTTTTGAGCCACTGTATATTCTAATGCTTAGAATCGAAAGTCGTTATTTAATTAAATGGCATTTGTCAAGTAATTTGTGTTAAATTTATTAAATATATATTATACACGAGTATTGTATGAAGTAGTTTTTACATAAATAAGTTAACGGATATGCCGTGTTAGTAAAGGATGTCTTTACTTTTTTTTTAATGGTTTTGTAAAATGTCCCTTATGTGTGTGATACTAAGTGCTAAATACGTATATTTGTAGGCAGCAGGTTTTACATAAATGAGTTCACAGGCACAAAATAAAAGGAATCCCTAGACTTTAACTTATCTGCAAGCAGACAGAAACAGACGCGAATAGCAAATAGATTCACGGCGACATTTTAAATAGTATATAAGTATTTTAAATGGGGGATTTTTGATCTCACGGATTTACCTGGCTGCTTACAAATAGCATTAAAATAGTACTCTAAATATCAGATACAAGATCAACACTCAGACTATAAGTAAACTTCAAAGTTAGCCTTAGACGTTAATAAACGTAGACGGAAACTGTCTGGAACTGTCTACTAATATTATAAACGTGAAAGTTTGTGAGGATGTATGTACGTACGTATGGATGTTTGTTACTCCTTCACGCAAAAATCACTGAACCGATTACGATGAAACTTGGTTTGTAGATAGCTGGAAACCTGGACCTTTTTAATGATATTGTGCACTATAGTATAAAAATCAGCATTCCGAATTTAAGGAAAGTGACCAATGATTTTATGTAACTTTAGTACCTGGTATCTGAAAATTGACCGCCGGCCCAAGCTAGCAGGTTGCATGCCTTCAGAGTCTCTACTAATACTACTTGATGACCATTCGACATGTTTTGTTCGTCAGAAAATAAGTAAGGTCTGGCGGCTCTATGATCAAGAATCTTAACTTAATAAGAAACAAACTTCTAGTATATCGGTACAGTTTTACTTGATGCTTTTAATCTAAGTCCAATTTTTTTTTGAACGGGAAGAATAAAAAAGAAATGTATTTTTGTTTTTACTCATTACTTCTATATTTTTTTTAACCGAAGTAAAATTTTTGTGTGAAGTAGATAGATTCCTTCTGTTGAGGTCTATCACTCAAGTGCTACATATTAAATCCGCAGATGTTTCCAGAAACATTTTTTTTAAAAGAACGCCGCGTATACGGCTAGTCCTTTTTTAACGGCGTTCTTTTAAGTATTCTAAAAACAGGTCCGGATTTCAACTAAGTATCAAGTGATTTCCTTTAAAACATATTTAGGGTTAATAAAGTAAATTTTATATTTTTAGCGTCCGTATGGTCCCGCCGTGGTTCATCCAGTTCTCTGGGGAAACCACCACCACCAGTGCGACGATCTTCGTCTATATCGAGACCCCAGAGACCAGCTTACGTACAACAGGTAAGATTTACAGTTATGATAAAATTTATTATAGTTTTTGGTTTTGGAGGAACCGTTATTGTGTCCCTCCAATATAAAGAGAGGTTCCTCTGACAAGGATAAGTGATCATGCCTGGCGAACCGCGGCCCTGCTGCGGTGATGGTAGGAAGTTTTATATTTACTAATCACGGAGAGAACTGTCATTGCGTGATATAGGACCAGTAGTTACTGTGTAGTTCGGCTTATCTTCGGTAGATGGCGTTGATGTTTTTGCTATATATTAATGTCGTCACATGGTACTACACTTAAGCTGTTCTAAATATTAATACGCAATGGGGTAGATGACGGTCAAGTCAAATCAGTATCTTTTAAAAAACTTCAAAATAGAAGGTCCAGTACATTCTTGTATGAAATACTAAGACATGACGTCATACCTTAGTGTTGTCAAATCATGCACTTTTAATGTACATTTGACAATTATAAAATAAACTAAAGACGTTAAATAAAATTGAAAGACAATTTTCGCAGTATTTTAAGATGCTGCAATGTCTGACTTGGATCAAATCATTTATAGGAACATTGGAATCTACCCGATTCTTTTATACCCTACCTCTCAAATATTCCATTCTATATCTTATTCTAGATATATATGAATTACAGAACAATGCCCAGTCATCTCAGATGGGTTCAACAGACGCAGACAACCTGCCTCCGCCGCCAGCATTCCTTCTTCAGCCAGACAACGAAACAAGTGGCGGTGAATATGATGACTGTATATATATAGATTTTCTTTTATATCGTTACTTGTTATTGTGTGTATTCGTGCTTTCAATGTGTAACCCTTCCATTTTCAAGTTAGTATCATTTAATTATCACTAGCAACCCAACCCGGCTTCGCACGGGTAGCAAAGCATATAATATACTAGCAGCGCCCTGCGGTGTCACCCGCGTAAGTTCCGATTCCATGGGAATATCGGGATAAAAAGTAGCCTATGCGTTAATCCAGCTCTCCAGCTAACTACATACCAGGTTTCATCGCAATCGGTTCAGTGGTTTTTGCGTGAAAGGGTAACAAACAAACATCCATCCATCCATCCATCCATCCATCCATCCATCCATCCATCCATCCACCCATCCATCCATCCATCCATCCATCCATCCATCCATCCATTTTACACAAAACCTTAATGAATTATACACTTAAACCTTCCTCATGAATAACTCCGTCTATTGGTGAAAACCGTATGAAAATCCATTCGGTTAGTTATTGAGTTTATCGCGAACAGACAGGCGACGGCAGGGGGCAGGGGTTTGGGTATTTTTTTGATTTGCGTCAGTACATTGATTTTGAAATGAGATGAATGATCCACATCTATATAATGTTTAATATTTTTTTGTTTTGTGAATAATAGCTTAACACTAGAAAGTATAATCCTTACAGTATGGAATGTATAAAAAAAACATTGATTTTTTTAACTTAAATCAATTAAATTCCTATAAAAAACGGACAAGAAGTAATAAAAGAAATGAAAACAGATGACTGCGCGATATATTTTAAACAGAGCATGTATTGGCACACAGTTACCCGTATGTAATAACATAAGGCGACGCTCAAAATAGGACACCAATTTAAGTATGCTTAAATCAGTTGTAAGCTGAGTTGAGCTATCAGCCCGCGCTAGTGGTGTGACGTTTTAGGTGTAGCAAAAAATCATATTTTTATCATAGCTTTAATTTTTAAAGTACAATAATGGCACTGTAACAAACGATAATTTAATTTTAGCTATTTTTGAAATACGTAGCTTGCGCACTTGTCCTTTTTACTCTCGGGAGTGTGCGTGTGGAATACGTACCACGAGGCTAATATGCTCCGTTGTAAGTAATAAACTACAGACGCTATACATTGCAGTTTTTGTATCAAACTATCCCACTAATATTATAAATGTGAAAGTTTAGATGGATGGATGGATGGATGGATGTTTGTTACTCTTTCACGCAAAAACTACTGAACCGATTGCGATGAAACTTGGTATGTAGATAGCTGGAGACCTGGTTTAACGCATAGGCTACATTTTATCCCGATATTCCCACGGGATCGGGACTTACGCGGGTGAAACCGCGGGGCGGTGCTAGTTAAAACATATATTCACAGAAACATTCTTTTCTTTTTTTTTAAAGAATGCTAGTAACGTGGGTCACACATTACTAGTATTCTTGTTAACCCCTCCAGCTAAGCTAAATGTTTGTGTTAGGAGTGGGTTCACGTCGGTAGTGCACTGGGTGGAGTTCGAACCCGCAACCACTTGATCGCAAGTCCGACGCCTTAGCCATTACGCTACTGCCGCATTCATTCATTAATTCATTGTATGGTCTGGTTTATTATTACGATGGCATATTAAATGCATGCACCTAAAGTAATCGTAAAGTAAATTGAGTGTCATTATTTGATGCGATTTATCATCTCTGTCGACTTCAGTTTCTGACTGTACTCTGTTGTAATATTTAAGACTGTACCTAATTTTATTTACAACAAGACAGTCCACTCACTTGTATTTTTACTTGCAGCCCACATCACGGTAGCCGAAACAGTGAAACAACTTACTGAGCTTAAACACATGCCTGCATCTCCTGGAATAGTCCGTCGAAGCCTCCAACAACTCCAAAATCAAAACAACGCTAACCCCCAGTCGCCAACACAACCTTCTTTGAGCACCTTCCAACAAGCCAAGAGCAATTTCTCTTCGAGCACCAGTTTAAATAGCACCGGTAATCTAAACCCGATCTATGGCCAGACGGGTCACAGGATAATGGCGTATGTGGAGAATTCTATGTATGTAAGGAAGAATAGCTTGAATAGTTCTAATTCGGATCTTGTCAGGGAAAATTCAGGTTAGTGCAATACATTTACATAATAATAATACCTTAAGAGACTTCACGCATGGTCATCCGAAACTAGGCAGAGCCTGTACGATGGTAACCAGGCTGCCGATAAACATACCTTATATTACTAAATACATACATAATATAGATAAATTACATCCAAATAAATGATGGTGCTTATCACATAATTATTTGTCCTGGGTGGGAATCGAACCCACGACCTCTGGCTCAACAGTCAGGATCACTAAATATTAGAACAGCTGGTCCGTCGAAATCATTTATGCTACAAAGTGACACAGACGAAAAGCAATTTTTTTATTCACATTAAATACCTGGTTGCTAGTTACCTGAATTTATTATGTGGGAATATCATAAGAAGAGAAGAGAAAAGAACCAGGCAATAAAATTGTTATGTGTTAAGTTTTTGAAGTGAAAACTTCTTTAGGCACGTTTGTGCACTTTTGCTATGGGGAAAAAGCACTGAACTCATGACCGTCACACTAATAATACATAAACAGATCCACTAGAGGGCGCTAATCTAAACATTGAGTTCTGTCAGCTCCTTTTTAATTAATGTCACCAACTTGCTAATGTGATGTTTTAAGTTCGTCGTTTCGTTTAAGTTTTCACTTCTGTCGGCAGTCCCATGACTGCCTATTTTTATTTAAAAGGGATGTTTTGATTAACTTTCTGTTTTATACTTTCTATCACGTAACGTCTAGAGGTCGGTAATGTATTTCAGCCCGGGCAGGAAAACGGCATAGATCCGACATTGTCGGTATAAAGTCCACTATAACACCTAATTTCTTGAGGAGTGTTACATTTTTTTTTACCAGCAGTCTACAACCCTATTAATGGCAGGTTATTGGGAAAATTCGCAATATACCTAACCTTAGGTACATACCTATAACTAGTTTCTGCCCACGACTTCGATCGCATAAAAGTTATTTTTTTATTCCTCGGGTACTTTAGTCTTCTAGTTTCATCTTCTTTTTTTCACATTTTTCGTTTTTATTTTACAGGAGGCATTTACGGAGAAGGACGCGGTTCGCCTCACGGCTCGAGCCCATCAACCCCGATTTACGGCGAAAACAATTCTTTTTCTAGCTTTGGACCGAGAGTGTCAAACGAGTCGCATTATGGACAAACTGGTGAGTGTACATTTTATTCTCATACTGCACATTCCGATTCATGTAAAAAGCTCGGGTAAGAACGAATGGGAATAGTAGAGTTCTTGGTCTGATGAAATGCTGTTATTACTGATTATTTAAATGATGTTATTATTAAATAATTTATTTGTTAAGGGTGTAGGTAGTTGGGGTGTGGGTATTTTAAGAAACATTTTTCCAGAAGGCATACAAATTTAAAATTCAAAATGTTATTGAATAAAAATCAGTTGAAATATCATCTGCATCATATATTTAATAGTATACATTTTAACGTACAATGCAAATCTTAGTAACGATGATAACTAATATCACAAGATGTCATTCATATAATGTGTATGAAGAGCAATGGTCTGAGTAGAGAACCTTGTGGAACTCCACTAAAAATGTACCTGCTTAGACTTCACTTTCATGAGGACATGTAAATAAGTTCTCCTTTTTTGCAACCTTGCCTATGCAAATATTATTAAATTATTTATAAGAATATTACAATTTGTTACACCTACTTTCTTTAACAAGAGGATTAGATGATCTCCGTCGAATGCCTCGTTGGCGTCAAAGAAATAAAATGGAATGATATACATACACGCCGTGTTACAATTATGAATATGAGAAGTTGCATTATTAAATTACTGTTCTTATACTTTATTCAAATAGTAGTAGTAGCTTTGATATTTGTAAATAAAAACCATTAACAAAGATGAATGTAAGAAGCTGACGACTTTCAGGAATGAAGAGGCACTTAGAGAAGAAGAATGTCAGTTCAAGCCAGTTGGCATCATTTAAACGACTCGTTGATTGAAGCGTCATAATTTTATTGGTATGCATAGTTTCAGCAATAAAATCGTTAGTGTGATGAGAACACGCTAATAATTTTATTAATCAGAGCGATTTACAGGAATAGTAGTGGGCACTGTGAAATTAAGATTACTTGTTATTTTCACATATTTTATTTTAATAGATTTATACTCGTTATCATAGGCTTCAAACTCCAACAAGAGAAGAAATACAGTCAGAACACGATATACGCGCAGCCATCGGAGATAATCGCGGGCTTTAACAGCATGTCGCGGCACGACGCGCTCAGCCCGCTCGCGCTGCGCAGGAACATCGCCGCACGGTCACACTCCGCCGACAGACACATCGTTGAACGTACGTATGGCTTTAGTGACACGTATAAGGTGTAAGCGACCGCGTATCGAAAACTGAAATAGTTGATTTAGATTATTATTATCATTTTTCTAAAAAACGGCAATACAATGAATAAATAGATAATTTTACTAAAAAATTTAAATACATTACATAATACCGAAATACTGGAATTTAATCAATCGAACGACATTCAAACATTTCATGAAATTAGTTGTCTTGCTAGCACAGAGTACTCTTGCGTGCTTGTTCGGTGCTCGTGCTACACTTGGTAAGATATGCGGTGATTGATTAGTAACTGTAAAATATTCATTATAAAGCTTTAATTTTGTATTTTTATGAAGAATTGGCTGTTACATTGTGATAATATGTATGGTATCCATGGTGTAATCCATTGAAAAGGGCTCGGACCGGACCGCACTTTGTGGTTGACCTGCTTGAGCTATTTCTTACACTCCCCAATCCATCCGTATAAGCAATACCTTTCCTTATATTGCCTTGTCTTCTTATCTGTGTTTGCTTTTCAAT